>JAVXUO010002336.1:25000-50705 GCA_033065855.1 Escallonia rubra | reverse complement strand
AAGCCCGTTCGGCAAAAAATTGCTACCGGCTTCGGAATGGCCCGAATTCATGGGGAATGGAACTTTCCAACATCCTAGGGTTCTCAAAAAAGTTTCGCGCAAATACGCGCTAGCTTGATATTTTAAATTACACTGTGAAGTTACAAGGTTGCGCGTATCAGTTAACCCCTTTCCAGTATTTGAAAAAATCTGACATTTTTACCTGATACAGATCTTTTAAAAATAACTAGGGTCTCTTTTTTGCACTTTGGCAAAATCTAGCTCTAGATATTTTTTATAAATTCGTGAAAAATCATAATTTTGACGGCCTAAAAAATCGCTATTTTCGAATCTTTCGAATGTAATACCCCGATTTGTAAAAACGTAATTTTGACGCCCTAAACACGATATTTAGGCTATGGTAAGAACAATTTAAGCGTAACAACAATTTAAATTAACATTGAATTATAAGAAAATTCAAAATACTTACTTGTTTTCACTTGAAAAAAATGACGAAGAAATCCACCGATCTTCTTCTAGCGGTTATCCACCGATCTTCTAGCGTAAAATTTTTTTCGCTCCTATTGTTGTGGAGATTATGTAGGTGAGATAGGGAGACTGATGAGAGTGTAAGAAATAATTCGGGGGAAGAGGGTTTTTATAGACAGAAAAATGAGCCGTGGGAGGGGGGGGGGCGACTGATGTTGTGCCATCGAAGGGGTGGGGGCCAAAACAAACAAGCAAATTGGAGGGAGGAAGGTCCCGAAGGGGGGGGTGGGGGTCTAGGGAAAAAATTGGACAAGTGGGGAATGGGGTGGGGGTCTGGGAAAAAATTCCCGCTGGGGGAGGGGGTGGGCCTGGGGGGGGGCGGAAATGAACAAATGGGGAGGGGGAAGAAGGGTGGGGGCCAAGGGGAAATTCGGATGACTGCCCCGAGGGGGGAGGGGGGGGCCAGGGAGGGGGTGGGGACACGGGGGGGGGGGGGAGAGAGAGTAGGGGCCACGGGGGAGGCTGGATCAAAAAGAAATGGAGGGAAACTGGACTGGGGGCAGGCCAAAAAATAAAAAAAAACTGGACTGGGGGAAAGACGCCAAAAAAAAAGGGAGGGGCAGGCAAAAAAAAAAAAAGGGAGGGGCAGGCCAAAAAGGCCAAAAAAAAAATATTGGATTGCCAGCGATTGGGCCAAAGCCAATCGGCTGACAGTCAAGGCGATTGGCCTTGGGCCAATCGCATGACAATCCTGCGATTGGCCCGAGAGGCCAATCGCCTGACTGTCGGCCGATTGGCTTTGGCAGCAATCGCACGCAGTCACGCGATTGGCCCAAGGCCAAATCGCGGCCCTCCAGGGCCCAGTCCAGCCATTTTTTTCTTTTTTTTATACAATCGGTAAAAGTCCAGCGATTCGGTGGGAAATTTGTTTTTTCCCACCAGTCGATAGATGGATGCCCATATATATATATATATATATATATATGGGGTTCGATACACACCCACCGGTGGGAAAAATATTTTTTCCCACCCAATCGCCTGAAAGTCTACCGATTGCCTAAAAAAAAAAAAAAGACGGCTGGACTGGGCCATTTATGGCGAAAAGGGGCAATGATTGGCTTTGGGCCAATCGCATGAAAGTCGGGCGATTGGCCCAAAGCCAATCGCCTGACTTTCATGCGATTGGCCCAAGGTCAATCGCACGGTCCATTTTTTTTTGGGCCAATCGCACGGTCCATTTTATTTTTTGTTTTTTCGGCCTTGCCTCCTCTCACCCGAAGTAACCCCCACCTTGGCCCCACCCCTCTTCCCCCTCCCCACTTGTTTATTTCCCCCCCCCCTAGGCCCCCACCCCCCTCCCTACTTGTCCAAATTTTTTCCCAGACCCCCACCCCATTCCCCACTTGTCCAATTTTTTCCCTAGACCCCACCCCCCCTTCGGCAGACCTTCCTCCCTCCAATTTGCTTGTTTGTTTTGGCCCCCCCCCTCCCACGGCTCACTTTTCTGCCTATAAAAACCCTCTTCCCCCGAATTATTTCTTACACTCTCATCAGTCTCCCTATCTCACCTACATAATCTCCACAACAATACGAGCGAAAAAAAATTTACGCTAGAAGATCGGTGGATTTCTTCGTCATTTTTTTCAAGTCAAAACAAGTAAGTATTTTGAATTTTCTTATAATTCAATCTTTATTTAAATTGTTGTTACGCTTAAATTGTTCTTACCATAGCCTAAAATTCGTGTTTAGGGCGTCAAAATTACGTTTTTACAAATCGGGGTATTACATTCGAAAGATTCGAAAATAGCGATTTTTTAGGCCGTCAAAATTATGATTTTTCACGAATTTATAAAAAATAGCTAGAGCTAGATTTTGCCAAAGTACAAAAAAGAGACCCTAGTTATTTTTAAAAGATCTGTATCAGGTAAAAATTTCAGATATTTTCAAATATTGGAAAGGGGTTAACTGATACGCGCAACCTTGTAACTTCGCAGTGTAATTTAAAATATCAAGCTAGCGCGGTTTCGCGCGAAATTTTTTTGAGAGCCCTAGGATGTTGGAAAGTTCCATTCCCCATGAATTCGGGCCATTCCGAAGCCGGTAGCAATTTTTTGCCGAACGGGCTTTTAAGCGCTCGATCCGGACACCGGTTCGGGATTTTTTGACGAAAAATCCCTAAAATACTTTTTAGATCAAGGATGCACTCAGCAACCTTAGAATAGCGTCTTAAAGCACGTTTGAGATTTTTCCCGATGCCAGGGGGCATTTTCGTAATTCGCCGCCCGATAGGGGTATTCTCGTAATTTTACGCTTTCAACTTTTTCGAACGTCTTTTCAGTCCGTAAATGTAAGCACACCCTAAGGATGTTGGAAAGTTCCATTCCCCACGAATTCGGGGCATTCCGAAGCCGGTTGCAACTTTTTGCCGAACGGGCTTTTAAGCGCTCGATCCGGACACCGGTTCGGGATTTTTTGACAAAAAATCCCTAAAATGCTTTTTAGACCAAGGATGAACTCAGCAACCTTAGAATAGCGTCTTAAATCACTTTTGAGATTTTTCCCGATGCCAGGGGGCATTTTGGTAATTCGCCGCCCGATAGGGGTATTTTCGTAATTTCACGCTCTCAACTTTTTCGAGCGTCAATACTGTCCGTAAATGTAAGCACACCCTAGCGAAGACTGGGAAGTGCCATTCCCCAGGAATCCGGGCCATTCCGAAGCCGGTAGCAATTTCTTGCCGAACGGGCTTTTAAGCGCTCGATCCGGACACCGGTTCGGGATTTTTTTGACAAAAAATCCCTAAAATGCTTTTTAGACCAAGGATGAACTCAGCAACCTTAGAATAGCGTCTTAAAGCACTTTTGAGATTTTTCCCGATGCCAGGGGCATTTTGGTAATTCGCCGCCCGAGAGGGGTATTTTCGTAATTTTGCCCCTTTCAACTTTTTCGAATGACTGCTCAGTCCGTAAATGTAAGCAAACCCTAGAGAAGGCGGCTAGGGTTATTAAGCGTTCGGAGTCGTTGGAAGTGAGGAATGGTTTTCATACATTAAAGTAATGATTTAATGACTATTGTTATTGCGTTGGTAAGCTAGGTTAACGATTCAGTTACAGTTTTGGAATGTAAATATTATGGACGCTAAGTTAATGTACGATTATATTTTGTTCTTACAGATATGGATTTCAACCCTGGACCTCATGATACATCAATCCTATACGATGACGATGACCACGTCGCGAGGCACGTATTTAACGGTGTCGACAGAGGTGTTTTGGAAACACGTCAAAGCACAAGTGGCCATTCCGAGTGGGTACTGAATGAGGAACAAATAGAACTACTGCGAGATCAAAATTTGACGGTGTTCACCGATTGCGGGATTTGGGCTCGGCACGACGATTGCCTTATATCTGCTCTAGTTGAACGATGGAGGGGCGAGACGAACTCATTTCACTTCCGGTTTGGTGAAATGACTATTACATTAGAGGACGTTGGATTTATACTTGGAATCCCATGTCACGGTAGACCCATTACTTCGAGTAATGGGTCTGCATCCATAGCGAAGATGGCTATGCAGTATTTTCCGGGAATTCCAAGGGAAGCTCTTACAACCAACGGCATAAAACTTAAATGGCTGAGAGAGCAGTACGGCGAGCTACCGGATGAATACACTCCTCATGATTTTTCGGTGTATACGAAGGCATTCCTTTTGTATATTATTGGATCTATATTACTTCCGACGCAAAAAAAAAAAACACGGTGCATCCGAAGTATTTGGTGTTCTTAGAGGATCTTGGGGAGGTATACTCGTATTCGTGGGGTTCAGCTGTCCTTGCGCACCTATATCGAGCATTGCACAAAGCTACGAGAAAGGGTGCCAAGTCCATTGCCGCCTGCATCACTCTGTTACAGGTTTGAGCATTAATATTCTTCGTTGACGTGCCAATATATTCGTGATTAATAACTAATTCCATATTATGTTTGCATTCACAGGTTTGGTCTTACGAGAGGCTACCCACGGGTCGTCCACAGCCCGTAGCTGATTCCGATGAGACGTGGCCTAGGGTGTGGGCCTGGGGGCCTAGGCCCAGACGGACTAAACGGGTAGACCCTCACCACAATCTAATGTTCTATCGGGGGGAACTAGATATGATGGATGCATCCCTGGTGACGTGGCAGCCATATGGGAAGGTGATGCATCGGTTGGATGAGACGTGTTGGCAACTGCCGGTGTCGTACGTGCTGGCAGGTTTGGTTCGGGTGCCACTTATTCATTTCGAAGTATGTGAGTTTCAGATGCCCGATCGAGCTATGAAGCAAGCTGGCTGTCCACAAGGGATTCCAAAACTCGCTGTAGACATGCGGCCATACAGGGGTGGTCGAGGGCTGAACTTCGAGGTGGCTAATGCCTTGATTTTGTTGGGTGACGAGGTGGATCAGGGGAATACCTGGCAGGAAACGTATGATAGCCTTGTATCGCTCAAGGACGACGGCACCAGTACTGAGGAATACTTACAGTGGTTTCTCAGGGTGACGCGCACGAGGGTGAATCGCCCTTCCGAAGTGAGGACGTCATCGTACGCGCCACGTGAGGTCTATGACCAGTTCTGGGCATTGAGCATTGTAAGTCAGCTTGAGTGTCGTTTCAATATTGATTTGCGCACCTTCTCGACCATGCCTGAAATGATGACGGTGATTTTTCTATGCATGTTTGTAGGTTGACAAGGGCACTGAGATGTTCAAGCAGCTCGAGCGGTTTGACTGGTATGTCGCGCATGCGCCTGACAGTTTCAAGAGCTCCGTTGAGTCGTACAAGACTGATCTTCACAACTTTGGTGTTGCGTACCGGGGTTACCAAGGGGAACCGTCTACTCGCTTGCCTCCTGACCCGTTCGGCTCTCAGCCCCAGCCCCAGAGTCAGGTGTGGGAGCCGTCTAGTGGCTTGCCTCCTGACGCGTACATCCCACAGCCCGAAAGTCAGGTGTGGGAGCCGTCTAGTGGCTTGCCTCCTGACGCGTACGGGTTTCAGCCCCAGAGTCAGGTGTGGGAGCCGTGTAGTCGCTTGCCTCCTGACACGTACGACTTTGTGCCCCAGAGTGAATTCTGGGAGCCGTCTAGTCGCTTGCCTCCTGACACGTACGACTCTCAGCGCCAGAGTCAGGTGACCCAAGTAGGAATCCAGGCCTCGCGCCCAAGCAACCGGTCGGATAAAGGACAAGCGACAAAGCCATTGGGGCGATGGAAGCGGGGTTGGATCGACCGGCACTACTTCGGGCCTGAGCCTGTCAACGATTCAACAGACTTTCCTCTTGGAACATTGCTAGGTCACACGGATGTGAGAATGTTGGCACCGGAGACAGATATTTCAAATTTTGTCATGAACGCTTATATAGATCTGCTCCGGATTAGAGAGCTACGTTATAACCATCGCGAAGATTTGAAGCTTAACATGTATCCCACTTATCTTGTCCCATTAATAGTGACCAGCATGAGGGAGTTCACAGAATCGAGGAGGCGAGGGGCAGGCATGGGTAAGTGGAAACCAGCTGGAAACTTGTTAGCCCTGTTGACCGCAGAGAATCAATGTCACGCTGCTCATGCGAACCTTGTCATGATGCCTTGCCATCACGAACACCACTGGTTCCTATTAGTTCTCTATCCAGCGAACAGAGCGGTCAACATATACGATAGCCTACGGGAGGACTCTCCCTTTCGGTCGCTGGCACAGACATACAGCGAGTACATCACTGCAGTGGTTAGTTTTTATCGGTTGACCTTGGCTCATAGTATATTCTTATCGTAACATATATTGATGACCTTTTTTAATTGTTGGATGCAGACTACTATCTTCTCGCTAGCGTGCCGAGATTATTCGGGGGAATCCATCACCAGGAATTCGACGGTAGATCCTTGGACGGTCGAGACGATACAGGACCGACCAAAGCAATATAACAGTCATGATTGCGGGATTTACGTCCTCAAGTACATGGACTACATTGCTCGCTCGGAGGTGCTCAGATATACGTCGTGGACAAGGAAGGCTGCCTTGACGTTTAGGTATAGGATAGCCTGGGAGCTGAAAAAAAATGAAGCTAGATGGCTTCATTACCATTATCCTAATTAGCGTGACTATGGTGCAATGAGCAAAGAACCCCTGAAAAAAATGTTCATAATTTTTTTATTGTTGCTACGAATTTGGCGATACAGTGTGCACCCATATTAATACATTATAGGATTTTCTGAAAAATTATTTGTCTCCATTTTCACTTAAATTCATATATATGGCCTATTAGCGTGCCTAAGGGGCAATGAGCAAAAAAGAAATGACAAAAAAAATTACGAGATTTTTCGGAAGCTATGAATTGGGCCCTAAAGTGTGCCCGAATAGGCCCTTCCTAGGAAAACCCAAAAAATAATGTGTCTCGTTTTTCGCCGAAATTGTTACGAATGGGCTAACTAGCGTGCCTGAGGTGCAATGAGCAAAAAAGAAATGACAAAAAAAATTACTCAATTTTTCGGAAGCTATGAATTGGGCCCTAAAGTGTGTCCGAATAGGCCCTTCCTAGGAAAACCCAAAAAATAATGTGTCTCGTTTTTCGCCGAAATTGTTACGAATGGGCTAACTAGCGTGCCTGAGGTGCAATGAGCGAAAAAAAAGTGACAAAAAAAGTACAAGATTTTTCGGAATGACAAACCAAATCACAAATTAAAGATTCAACAAACTAAATCACAAATTTAAACATTATAAACGTTATTCGTTATACAACTGAAACATTAACCCTAACACTCTTCATCATCATCGTCCTCCTCGACCATACTGCCAGGTGCAAGACCTAACGCTTTATAATGGTTTCTCTTGTCATGATCAGTCATCTTATTACACAACGCACACTTTCGCAATTTTTTTTGACCCGTTTCTTTTTCAATGGGATTCTTCATGCGTATTCCTCGTTTTCGCCCTTTTGTTTGAGAAATAATTGGATCAAAAATGTCGTCCTCCTCAACTTGCGTGCTAGTGCCGTCAATGACTGGCTGTTTGGCTCGATTGAATCTACCGGCTCGAGTCGTCCGAGTAGTCGGAGTGTCCCGTCTTTGTGGATCAGCCATCCTAAACTGTGCATGCTTAGCCGTATCCCGTGCCGCTGCTTCAACTTGATACTTGTACCCATCAAACGTTGACGCTGCATCCAATGATAAACTGTGCATGATGTTACAAAGGTGATTATATCGCAGCGGCTCAGATTGCTCGAAATCAACTGAAACATTGGGCACGTAAGGAATGTGACCGTGGACTCTATTGGCTTCCTTCGTCCACCGTTCCAAGATATACTGTTGAGGGATTTCACTAGCATTCTTCGAGATCAAAAGCCTCAACGCGTGTCGACAAAGTATACCTTTATGCTCAAACAATTGACAGTTGCAATTTACCAACCCGGTGTCCATACATTTAGCCACGGTAAAATGTCTTCTGTTCCTCGGAGTCGACGAAGAGCACGGATTGGGAAAATTCGTCACGTTTGTCAAAGCATAAACCTTGAGATCTCTGGTGGAATACTCGTGCAACTTTGTCATGCCATATTGATTCGACTTTAGTAGTTCAACTTGAAACTGTCTAAACATTTCCTTCGTATAGACTTGAGCCGCATGAGCCTCCAAAGGTGAAAAGAGTAGTATGGCTCTTTCCTTGTAAGCCGTAGCCGCGTCGGCTTCTCTCTCACGGTACAATTGCCTATCAACGGCTTTCTGCATCTCCAGTACGAACTCCACTATACTTGAAGACTGGCTTACGTACCCATCAAAGAATGAATTCATAGCTTCGCTTCTCGAGGTCGTAGTCATTCCGGCTGCAAAAAACTTCTTGGTGTAGGCACCGACCCACTGTGTCTTGATCGCATACAACGATTGTAACCAGTCATGATTGTGCAAAGAGTAGTCATCCATTAACGTGGCCCACCTCTCCTCGAACACGTCTACCGTCAACGATTTCTTCACACATGTATTAAAGTCAGTCTTGAATTCCGGATGGTTTGCATATACATGGTGAAGCCGTTCGGGATATTTGTTGCTTATGTGCCACGTGCACAGGCCATGGTGAGTATCTGGAAGGACCTTAGCGATTGCATTGTTCATTGCCAGATCTTGGTCGATGATGATGGTCTATGGAGGAATACGATACATTGCTTGAAGCCACGTTTCAAATAACCACGTAAATGACTCCTCCGTCTCATCCCTAAGCAGGGCAAAGCCAAACGAGATTGACTGATAGTGGTGGTTCACCCCCGTGAACGGAGCAAAAGGCATAGAGTACTTATTGGTGCGGTATGTGGTGTCAAACGTCACAACATCCCCAAAATTTAGGTAAGCAGCTATAGAACGGGGGTCCGCCCAAAATATAGTACTAATGCGGTTCTCATCATCGAGTTGGATACTGTAGAAAAATCCAGAATTCTCACTCTGAAGGCACCTGAAGAGATCAATGGTAGCTTGAGCATCATTCCTACCGAAAGACTCTCTCTTCTGAGCACGAAGTTCATTTCGAAGGTCTACGTCGTTGAAACTCAACTTGTCAATCCCCCCAGCCTGGCCTGAGAAAACCCCCATCATCTTAGAAGGTGGAATTTTAGCGTCGGCCATTGTTGAAATCAGTTGTCTCTGTGCCGCGCGTATTTCTCGGTGTTGATGAATTTGACCAATCATACTAGGGGTGCAAAACTGATGATTATGGCTCAACTCCACAGCCGTCACTTTCGGGCGATTGGCCCAAAGCCAATCACTTTCGGGCGATTGGCTTTGGGCCAATCGCCTGACTTTCATGCGATTGGCCCAACACCAATCATTGCCCCTTTTCGCCATAAATGGCCCAGTCCAGCCGTCTTTTTTTTAGGCAATCGGTAGACTTTCAGGCGATTGGGTGGGAAAATATTTTTTTCCCACCGGTGGGTGTGTAGCGAACCCCTATATATATATATATATATATATATATATATACGTACATACATACATATATATATATATATATATATATACGTACATACATAGATATATATATATGTATACATATATATATATATGTATATATATATATGTATATATATATATGTATACATATATATATATATATGTATATATCTATATGTATACATATATATATGTATACATATATATATGTATATTTATATGTATACATATATATATGTATACATATATATATATCTATGTATACATATATATATGTATGGGGATCGATCCCCATCGACCGGTGGGAAAAAAAAAATTTCCCACCGAATCGCTACTAACACCAGCGATTGCAAATTATATTTTTTTTCCCACCCAATTCCACTATTCCTCTACCCAATTCCACTATTCCTCTACTATTCCACACCCAATTCCACTATTCCTCCACTATTCCACACAAATTGGCGTGAAAATTGTAGATTGGGCCAATCGCATGACTTTCATGAGATTGGCCACCAATCTCATGAAAGTCATGAGATTGGTGCCAATCTCATGACTTTCATGCGATTGGCCCAATCACCCACCCGAATATCCAATGGGCACCCACCCATTTCCCCAAACCCATTTCCCCAATGGATCCCCACCCCTTGCCCGAAAATTCAATGGACACCCATTTCCCCACCCCTTGCCCGAAAGCCCTTTCATTGATAGCCATTTTCTGTGTGTGGATTTTAAGAAAATTCATTTTGCAATCCCTTCATTTTACAATTCCTTTATTTTAAAATTCTGAAAATTTAAAAACTCCATTATTTGGATAATGCCTTTTTTTTTTCTTGAACATCTGTGTGTGTGTGTGTGTATTTTTATTTTTCTTTTACTGTCAATATAGAGTAATATGAAGGATGTCAGTTCTACCTATTATATTTGTTACTTTACATCCTCTTTGTTGTTAAAAAGTTTATAGGTGTCACTCGTATATATTTTTAACAATAAAGAAGGGGTAAAAAATATATCAAGGGGTGGAAATAACGTTCTCAAATATGAACTACGAGACACAAATTTATGTTACATCTCATGTGAAGTTACATATAAAAACAGAAAAAAAAAGAATATCTTAACTTGTTTTGCATAAGTTGTTATAAATAATGTACATAAAAAGGAATTATAGTAAGCATGCTTATTATATGCTTTGTAAAATTTTGGTTAAATTTTGTTCAGCAATTTCCTTACTACAAGGTTTTGAGCTATCCTATGTAGTAATGTCGAAAATAGCGATTTTTTAGGGCGTCAAAATTATGATTTTTTACGAATTTATAAAAAATAGCAAGAGCTAGATTTTGCCAAAGTGAAAAAAAAAGACCCTAGTTATTTATAAAAGATCTGTATCAGGTAAAAATTTCAGATTTTTCCAAAGACTGGAAAGGGGTTAACTGATACGCGCAACCTTGTAACTTCGCAGTGTAACTTAAAATATCAAGCTAGCGCGATTTTGCGCGAAACTTTTTTGAGAACCCTAGGATGTTGGGAAGTTCCATTCCCCAGGAATTCGGGCCATTTCGAAGTCGGTAGCAATTTTTTGCCGAACGGACTTTTAAGCGCTCGATCCGGACACCGGTTCGGGTTTTTTTGACGAAAAATTCGTAAAATGCTTTCTAGATCAAGGATGAACTCAGCAACCTTAAAATAGCATCTTAAATCACTTTTGAGATTTTTCCCGATGCCAGGGGCATTTTGGTAATTCGCCGCCCAAGAGCGATATTTTGGTAATTTTACGCTGTCAACTTTTTCGAACGTCTTTTCAGGCCGTAAATGTAAGCAAACCCTAGCGAATATGGGAAGTTCCATTCCCCAGGAATTCGGGCCATTCCGAAACCGGTAGCAATTTTTTGCCGAACGGGCTTTTAAGCGCTCGATCCGGACACCGGTTCGGGTTTTGTTGACGAAAAATCCGTAAAATGCTTTCTAGATCAAGGATGAACTCAGCAACCTTAAAATAGCATCTTAAATCACTTTTGAGATTTTTCCTATCTGAAAAGTTCACAAGGCGATACAGTGTGCACGAATATTAATACATTATAGGAAAACCAAAAAAAATTATTTGTCTTGATTTTTGCCGAAATTCATATATATGGCCTATTAGCGTGCCTAAGGGGCAATGAGCAAAAAAGAAATGACAAAAAAAATTACGAGATTTTTCGGAAGTTATGAATTGGGCGATAAATTGTGCGCGAATAGGCCTTTCATAGGAAAACCCAAAAAATAACGTGTCTCGTTTTTTGCCGAAATTCTTATGAATGGGCTAACTAGCGTGCCTGAGGTGCAATGAACAAAAAAAAAGTGACAAAAAAAATAACGAGATTTTTCGGAAGCTATGAATTGGGCCCTAAAGTGTGCCCGAATAGGCCTTTCATAGGAAAATCCAAAAAATAACGTGTCTCGTTTTTTGCCGAAATTCTTATGAATGGGCTAACTAGCGTGCCTGAGGTGCAACGAACAAAAAAAAATGACAAAAAAAATAACGAGATTTTTCAGAAGCTATGAATTGGGCCCGAAAGTGTGCCCGAATAGGCCTTTCATAGGAAAACCCAAAAAATAACGTGTCTCGTTTTTTGCCGAAATTCTTACGAATGGGCTAACTAGCGTGCCTGGGGTGCAATGAACAAAAAAAAGTGACAAAAAAAAATAACGAGATTTTTCGGAAGCTATGAATTGGGCCCTAAAGTGTGCCCGAATAGGCCTTTCAGAGGAAAATCCAAAAAATAACGTGTCTCGTTTTTTGGATTTTCCTATGAAAAGCCTATTCGGGCACACTTTCGGACCCAATTCATAGCTTCTGAAAAAATCTCGTTATTTTTTTTGTCAGTTTTTTTTGTTCATTGCACCTCAGGCACGCTAGTTAGCCCATTCATAAGAATTTCGGCAAAAAACGAGACACGTTATTTTTTGGATTTTTCTATGAAAGGCCTATTCGGGCACACTTTAGGGCCCAATTCATAGCTTCCGAAAAATATCTTATTTTTTTTTCACTTTTTTTTTTGTGTCATTGCACCTAAGGCACGCTAGTTAGCCCATTCGTAAGAATTTCGGCAAAAAACGAGACACGTTATTTTTTGGGTTTTCCTATGAAAGGCCTATTCGCGCACAATTTATCGCCCAATTCATAACTTCCGAAAAATCTCGTAATTTTTTTTGTCATTTCCTTTTTGCTCATTGCCCCTTAGGCACGCTAATAGGCCATATATATGAATTTCGGCGAAAATCAAGACAAATAATTTTTTTTGGTTTTCCTATAATGTATTAATATTCGTGCACACTGTATCGCCTTGTGAACTTTTGAGATTTTCGGGAAAAATCTCAAAAGTGATTTAAGATGCTATTTTAAGGTTGCTGAGTTCATCCTTGATCTAGAAAGCATTTTACGGATTTTTCGTCAAAAAAACCCGAACCAGTGTCCGGATCGAGCGCTTAAAAGCCCGTTCGGCAAAAAATTGCTACCAGCTTCGGAATGGCCCGAATTCCTGGGGAATGGAACTTCCCATATTCGCTAGGGTTTGCTTACATTTACGGCCTGAAAAGACGTTCGAAAAAGTTGACAGCGTAAAATTACCAAAATACCCCTCTCGGGCGGCGAATTACCAAAATGCCCCTGGCATCGGGAAAAATCTCAAAAGTGATTTAAGATGCTATTTTAAGGTTGCTGAGTTCATCCTTGATCTAGAAAGCATTTTACGGATTTTTCGTCAAAAAAACCCGAACCGGTGTCCGGATCGAGCGCTTAAAAGTTCGTTCGGCAAAAAATTGCTACCGGCTTCGGAATGGCCCGAATTCCTGGGGAATGGAACTTCCCAACATCCTAGGGTTCTCAAAAAAGTTTCGCGCAAAATCGCGCTAGCTTGATATTTTAAGTTACACTGCGAAGTTACAAGGTTGCGCGTATCAGTTAACCCCTTTCCAGTCTTTGGAAAAATCTGAAATTTTTACCTGATACAGATCTTTTATAAATAACTAGGGTCTTTTTTTTTCACTTTGGCAAAATCTAGCTCTTGCTATTTTTTATAAATTCGTGAAAAATCATAATTTTGACGCCCTAAAAAATTGCTATTTTCGACATTACTACATAGGATAGCTCAAAACCTTGTAGTAAGGAAATTGCTGAACAAAATTTAACCAAAATTTTACAAAGCATATAATAAGCATGCTTACTATAATTCCTTTTTATGTACATTATTTATAACAACTTATGCAAAACAAGTTAAGATATTCTTTTTTTTTTCTGTTTTTATATGTAACTTCACATGAGATGTAACATAAATTTGTGTCTCGTAGTTCATATTTGAGAACGTTATTTCCACCCCTTGATATATTTTTTACCCCTTCTTTATTGTTAAAAATATATACGAGTGACACCTATAAACTTTTTAACAACAAAGAGGATGTAAAGTAACAAATATAATAGGTAGAACTAACCTCCTTCATATTACTCTATATTGACAGTAAAAGAAAAATGAAAATACACACACACACACACACACACACAGATGTTCAAGAAAAAAAAAGGCATTATCCAAATAATGGAGTTTTTAAATTTTCAGAATTTTAAAATAAAGGAATTGTAAAATGAAGGGATTGCAAAATGAATTTTCTTAAAATCCACGCACAGAAAATGGCTATCACTGAAAGGGCTTTCGGGCAAGGGGTGGGGAAATGGGTGTCCATTGACTTTTCGGGCAAGGGGTGGGCATCCATTGGGGAAATGGCTGTGGGGAAATGGGTGGGTGCCCATTGGATATTCGGGTGGGTGATTGGGCCAATCGCATGAAAGTCATGAGATTGGCACCAATCTCATGACTTTCATGAGATTGGTGGCCAATCTCATGAAAGTCATGCGATTGGCCCAATCTGCAATTTTCACGACAATTTGTGTGGAATAGTGGAGGAATAGTGGAATTGGGTGTGGAATAGTAGAGGAATAGTGGAATTGGGTAGAGGAATAGTGGAATTGGGTGGGAAAAAAAATAAAATTTGCAATCGCTGGTGTTAGTAGCGATTCGGTGGGAAATTTTTTTTTTCCCACCGGTCGATGGGGATCGATCCCCATGTATGTATATATATATATGTATACATATATATATATATATATATATATATACATAGATATATATATATACATACATATACATATATACATATATATATACATACATATATATATACATATATATATATATATATACATATACATATATACATATATACATATATATATACATATATTAATATACATATATATATATATATATATATGTATCTGTATATATATATAATGTATATGTATGTATATATATATATATACATACATATACATACATATATATATATATACATATACATACATATATATATATATATATATATACATACATATATATATATATATACACATACATACATACATATACATACATATATATATATATACACATACATACATACATATACATACATATATATATATATATATATATATATACATATATATATATATATATATATATATACATATATATATATATATATATATATATATATATAAGGAGCTGATCCATTGACAGCGCTGGCAAAATAGGACATCTTGCTAGCGCGATCTGACCGTCCATCCTGAAAGATGGACCGCCCAGATCGCGCCTTTTTCGAATACTGTCAGTTGTCCGCGATATAGTGTCGCGGACAGACTTTTTTACCTTTTTGCCCCTCCGCCCCGTCCGCTAAACTGTGTCGCGGACGGAGTTTTTTTAGTTTTTTTTAAGCCCGTCCGCTACATAATGTAGCGGACAAATTTTTTGACAAAAATGACAGTCTGTTACGTCCGCTACATTATGTAGCAGACGAGTAGACAGAGACTACTTTTTCTTTCTCTTTTTCGGTCCTTTTTCGGTCCTTTCTCTCTCTGTCCTTTCACATGGCTGAAAAGAGAAACGGCCGCTGAACCCATCACCACCACCACCGCCGCTGAACCCATCACCCACAACCACCACCGCCGCTGAACCCATCACCCACAACCACCAAAACTCTGCCACCGCCGCTGAGCCCATCACCACCACCACCGCCGCTGAACCCATCACCCACAACCACCACCGCCGCTGAACCCATCACCCACAACCACCAAAACTCTGCCACCGCCACTGAACCCATCACCACCCACCACCGCCGCTGAACCCATCACCCACAACCACCAAAACTCTGCCACCGCCACTGAACCCATCACCACCCACCACCGCCGCTGAATCTCTGGTTTGGTCACCGACCTCGACTTCAGCCACGGTGGAACCACCGAGGCAATGGCGGCGGCAGCGACACTGAGGCTACGGCTGCGAACCTTGTCACTCTCTCTCTCTAAAGGTGCTTATGACAATGGATTTGGGGATTGGGGAGGCGAAGGCAGAGGAAGTTGTTCAGAGAGAGAGAGAGATGAACAAGAGAATGGGGTTTTTTTCCTAAAGAGATAGAAAGTGAGAATGGATGTGGAGTTGGCAGATTGTGTGGATCTGTTCTGAAATATTGTCCGCTACATTATGTAGCGGGCGATAGTTCAGAAAATGTGACTTGAAGATTGAGGGGTATATTCGTCAAAAATATCGTCCGCTACATTATGTAGCGGACGTACTTAAAAAAAGTGCAAAAAAAAGATATGGGCCGTCCACAGATCGAGCGTGGACGGCCAGATCGCGTTGGCAACTTAACTCAATTTGCCAGCGCTGTCAATGGATCAGCTCCCATATATATATATATATATATATATATATATATATATATATATAAAGTAGGATTTTTTGGCCTCTTATATTTGACACATGGGATTTTTTGAGCATTTTCCTTCTGCCAACTAAGCTCCAGCTTTCATTGTGAGAGTTTCTCACTTTATTTGGACTCTTCAAGAACAACTATCAAAAGCTAACTCCATAGGTAATAGAAGTGTCTGGGACTGTGCAAGGTTTACACTTCTATTGAAACATAAACTCCTATCAGCTCTGTTCAATCTCTTCTACGATGCCCTTAAGTTCTCAATCCTAAGTCACTCCTTACACCACACTGCTTCCTCATGTTAATATTGGACAACAATGATTAGGTAGTTCCCCCAGCTCCAGTCAACATGCAGGGTAAGTGCCACAGGCCATGATGCTGCTTCCTCTATATTAGCCAAGAAATGGGATGGTGCTGTGTGGGGTTTAACTCTTTTTAAGTGTCAACCCCCTTTCTTCCTATGAACCAAATGCAGAAGCCACGATAGGTGGGATCGAGTGCAATGACGAAGCTTCCTGCGGGTGCATCTATTGTCTCCCTTTACCAATTTCAGGTCTTTCACCCCCTTTCTTCCTATGAACCAAATGCAGAAGCCACGATAGGTGGGATTGAGTGCAATGACGAAGCTTCCTGCGGCTGCATATGTTGTCTCCCTTTACCAATTTCAGGTCTTTCACGACTCTTATTGTATTTAAAGAGACTTTTAACGACAAATATCAAGAGCAATGAGCGTCCCAACTTATTTGTTTATAAATCTTATTTCTGGGAGTGTAATCAATTTTGATACTCGATAGATGCAACAAGCCAAAGCTTGAGATTCTTGTTAAGCAAGACACTCTTTGTCCAATTGTCTATCTCTAAATCTAGAATTTTTTATTAACTTTTTGTTTAAGATAAGAATGGCTTTTAATTCATCATAAGATGATGGAAAACACCTTTTTTGATTCATGATAAGGTGATGGAAAACATATTTTATCCGAAGTCATAGTTCATGTCATAACAAGCATATGTTACTTTGAAGTTTTAAATTTGGTTGATAAGAAGACTTTCAATTCACAATAAATTTCTCTTAGTAGTAGGATAAAATTACTGGATAATACAATTATGATGAAATCTGTTTTTTACCAGCCACTTTTTATCTAAAACTTTGAAAAAGTCTTTTCTCATAACATATGAAATTCTTGCTATAGAGCTTTAATATCAGGAATAATATACCAATTACCTTTTATTTTGTCTTGAATTCGAAATCACATTTATATATCTAATGTCATTATTTAGTAGGTACAGTCAAAGACGAACCTTCCTTTTGTGTTTCTTTCACAATTTTGTCTTCGCAGCATCTTAAGTCTTTATGGGGTTGAAGAGAAACTGAAATTCATATATGTACTATTAGGATTGAAATGCTCATTAGGCTTTAAAACAAGCTGGAGATGGAGATACCTGTTTGCGAAGACACCTTTTCCTACCTAAACACACTTTTAAGAGATTTTTTGTAGCTAAATCTAAAATTTTCTCGCTATTAGCATTTTGTTATGAATAATAACGGAGGGGTGTTACATGGCCTCACTAAGTAATTTTTTCTTATCCAAAGTCATTGTTTCTGTTAAACAAACTGACTTAAGTGTTATTATGCTTTTTGACTTTTGATGATAATTTTACACTACCTCTCAATTCATGATTTTGTGTCTCCGTAATCTCGTCTCTCAGATATTTTTGCATTCTTTTGATCGGTCCTTTGAGCGACCTTACTAGGCATTTGATTCATTCCCTTATTGCTTTTCCTTTCAGGCGATCAGTAGGTGGGTTTTGAATTTGAAGGGCTAGATGTGTGACCAAGAGTTAGCTGCTTTTGTCTCAGAGTTAGTATTGACAATTTAGATGTAATAATTAAGACAAGTTGATTTTACTTAGGTTTTATTTTGAAACTCCATGTCGAAGAAATTTGGATTGTATAAAACCTTTTGGCCACTATGTCAGATACCGTTGTAATTTGGAATTTATTAGTACTTGCTCCGAACGACCCTTTTTGAGAAATTTTTTATATTTTAAGGTTTTCTGATTCTGTTTATTCGACATTAACGCTCCGAAAAAATTCGGGGCCTTACAGTTTACTTCAACCAAATACGAATAAATCATAATTTTCAAAACCATCGACATGATGCTTAAATATCCAACCTTAACTCTATCAAAAATGTTAAAACTCAAACATACTCAAAGCGTTAAGTAGAACTCACCCGGACCTTACCCAGGTTAGTACTGAACTAGTAATATATAATAAGCGAAGCGATATCTTTTTTATGTGACACGTCATCAAAGAAATAGAATCTTTACTTGATATGTCATTGCATTAAATATCCAATATGAAATAGAATTGTAAACATTATAAGTATCTAAAAAAGTCTCAGACATTATCTTGAATTGGATCCTTATAAGTTAATTTCTATACCAGTGGAATGCCTTATATGATTGAAACTCTAATTCTAAACATTGTGAAACTCTAACTGATTGGTAAATTAATTTATTATGACTTTTTAACTATTATATCCTTAGAAGCACTTTTTGATATAAATATAAAAATTTATATATTAAAAAAAACGAAAATAACAAATTCATTACCGTAATCGATGTAAAAGTTTATCAATATAATATATCGTTTTTAAAATCTTTTTGGTAAAATGAAAAAGTGATGTTATTTTTGGGTGTGACCACGCCACTAATTAATGAATGCAACATTATTATTTATTTAAATTAAGTTGTTGGCGTCAGGGTGGACTAGACAAAAGGGGTCAATAAGATACGAGGAGGTGTACCTCAAAACAAAAGTTTTTAAAAACTCTTTTTTTTAAGCCTTTCCTTTGTTCAAAGTGTTTTGAAAAAGGCCCAACTTTTTCTTAAGTTTTCAAAATAAAGCTAGCTTCCACTAATTTCTTTACTCAAAACCCACATTTCCCTAATTTTCCCCTTTGTTTTAGAGTAGTTGAAGTTCATTGTTTGGTTATTTAATTTTAAAAAGCTTTTACAATTTGTGTTTTATACTTAAAGTCCTACTACTTTTGCAAAACCAAGTAATTAACCTCCAAATTCCTCTCTCTCTCTCTCTCTCTCTCTCTCTCTCTCTCTCTCTCTCTCTTCTTTCTTTATAATAGAGTTCGCATGTATTACTTCTCATATAGGAACCGTAGTAACTTTTTGGGATAATATCAGTTATATCCCTCAGTTTAGGGGTAAATTACAGTCAAAGACATAGATTTGAAAATTTTTCAGTTTTATCATTAAATGTTATAATAATGTATCAGATATGCCCACCGTTAGGGTTCTGTTGCCCTGACAAACGTTTTTTGCTGATGTGGCAATACTATATTTAAAAAATGGCATTACTACCCTTATAACCTGTAGATTTGAGTGCCATTCTCTCTTCTTTTGTTCTTTTTTGTTGCTTCTTTAAAGGGGACATATTGTGTTTTTTTGAGAAGAGACAAAATAAAGGGCAAGAAAGAGACGTAGGAGGGCAACGACAATGGCATAGGCAGCTGGGTGAAGACGCACGCATGCACGGGTGCTGCAAAGAGTTTAGGAGGGCAACGACAATGGCATAGGCAGCTGGGTGAAGGCGCACGCACGGGTGCCGCAAAGAGTTTGTAAGTGTTGAAATTTGTCTCAGAATCAAGTTAAATTTCTACGGCTTAATTTGGGGGTTTGATTTTAGGATTAATTGTTACAAAAACTAACCCTAAACTGAAACCGTGAGTGGGTGATTTGAGGGTTAATTTTTGCCTTTGTATTTGTGAAATGAATGGCATAGGCAGCTGGGTGAAGACGCACGAACAGGTGCCGCAAAGAGTTTAAAAGTGTTGAAATATGTAACTGGGTTAAGTTAAATTTCTAGGGCTTAATTTGGGGGTTTGATTTTAGGATTAATTGTTTCAAAAACTAACCCTAAACTGAAACCGTGAGTGGGTGATTTGAGAGTTAATTTTTGCCTTTGTATTTGTGAAATGAGTGATTGTGGAATGATAGAGGGGTTTAGTTGGGTAACGGCGAGTTAATAGGAACATTTGAATGTATGTATGCTATGTGTTTGATGAAATGCCACAATGAACTTTTATGCTGAACATGGTTTTTTTTTTCAAATTTCAGAGGCATAATTCAATTCAATGTCTTCCTCGAGCACGGCCCAAAACAAGCAGTATAATAATGCTTCGGAGTTGAATTATGAGAACAAATACTGTGACTGTCGATTGAGAGCAGCTATAAAGGTCTCAGAATCAGAGGAAAATCTCTACAAGCTGTATTACGTATGCCCGCAGAAGAAATGTAAAATGTGGACTTGGTGTCATCCAACCAACTTTCCTACGAGTACTGCAATATGTGCTCCCGAGCATGAAATTCGACGACATGTTAATCCTGATATACAACATGAGATGATTGCATTAAGGGAGAGTGGAAGGGCTATGAAGCAGATGATTGTGCACCTTGAAAGCAGCTACAGATTGCAACAATCTCTTGTTCTAGGGTGTTTTTTTATGTGTATAATGTCTGTAATTATTGTTGTACTTAAATAGTCATGTAAGAACTCTAAGATGTATTTGATGGTTTATATGAAGATTGAGGGATATAACTGATATTATCCCTATCAATTAGGCAAGGTTGTATCAGTTTTTAAGCAAGTTTATATCACCTTGCCAATATATGCTACATTGTTGTCATTGCTTCATACTTCGTAAGTATGTTTTACATACCAGTTGAATTAATTCACCATCACAACAAATACATGATAAATCTAAAATTGAATACACAAAGTCATTCTTATCACTAAGACATAACAGCTGTTTTTACATACAAAAACTTGCCTTCATACAATTGTCATTGTCGTTACTTAACTTACAACCCGAAGGTCCATCAACCCATACATACTATAAGTTCTTAATATACATACAAAAGCTTGCCTTAATACAATTGTCATTGTCGTTACTTAGCTTACAACCCGGAGGTCCATTAACCCATACATACTATAAGTTCTTAAAACTAAGTCCCTCTACCAGTTGCCTTCTTTGCATTTGTATCCACATGCATAGCATTTGGTCCCACTGTAACCCGCGAAGAAGAACGAGTAGTCACTCCACTTGTGCCAGCAGCCTATGAACATGAAATAAAAATTAGATGACAATAAAATAAAAAAGGGAAATTATGCACTTACAGTCATACACTTACAATAAGACACTTACATTTAGAGTGCCTGTGCCTCTGCCTGTGCCTCTGACTCTGAAGCCCCTTCCTTTTCCCCTTGAACTAGCAACATCACTAACAGACCCTGCCCCATGAACACCATCATTGCCAGCCCCTTCACCAACAACACTATCCCCTCTGCCTCTACCCCTGGCAGGGGCTCTTCCTCTGCCTCTGGCAAGTCCCCTGCTTCTGCCCCTTGAAGCTGCACCATCATTTGCAGACCATGCCCCGTGAGCACCATCACCACCAGCCCCTTTACCAACAGTAGCCCCTCTGCCCCGACCCCTGGCAGGTGCTCTGCCTCTGCCCCCTGAAGCTGCACCATCATTAACAGACCCTGCCCTATGAACACCATCGCCACCGGCCCCTTCATTAACCACAGTACCCCCTTTGCCTCTACTCCTCGCAGGTGATCTGCCTCTGCCTCTACTCCTCGCAGGTGATCTGCCTCTGCCTCTACTCCTCGCAGGTGATCTGCCTCTGCCTCTAGTAAGTCCCCTGCCTCTGCCCCTTGACGCTGTACCTTCACCATGAACACCATCACCACCAACAGTAGCCCCTTCTCCAACACCACCAACAGTAGCCCCTTCTCCAGAAAACCCAACAGTAGCCCCTTCACCAAAAGTAGCCCTTTCACCAACAGCATGACTCATTCCACCACCGGCCTATAAAAAATATACAATCCTAAGTAATTAGAGTCAGAAAGTAAAAAAAAAAAAAGGGGAAATTACTTACATTTCCTCTACTTCTTCCCCTCACTGGAGCCCTCTGGCAGGTCCTCTTATTGTGTCCATAATCATTGCATGTTGTGCACCTTCCCCTTGCTGACCTGCTCTGACTGAGTGCTTCATCTGCATCCCTCCTCCTATGTTTCCTTGGTCTTCCAGGGAGTCTTCTTAGTGGTGGTGGCAAGACAACAGAAGGCTGCACATCTAGTGGAGGCCAAAATGCACTATCTGGTACAGGGTGAATCATTTGACCATAGGCTTGAATATACATATTCTTCTTAAAGTAATCATCCACATAGTCCTCAAGTCTTCCCCTCTTAAATGTGATGCAAGCCACAGCATGTCTACATGGTATCCCACTAACATCCCAAACTGTGCAGTCACATGTCCTCTTCTGAAGATTCACACAGTAGTGCAAATTGTATTCCTCTACCTGAAACTCAAACTCACCACCAACCAGAACACTACACTTCCTACTTGCTTCCTTCATGACATTTAATTTGGATATAACTTTTGGTGCCACATCCTTATCCCAATCACTCCCTTCATCATGCTTCTTATGAAATCTTGTCATTAACTTCACCCTAAGTTGCTCAATCAAGGTCATAACAAGCATGCATCTAAGATCCCCCACCCAACTGTTAAAACACTCACTTATGTTATTTGTTATGCTTTCACACTTCACCATAGGGTCAAAACCAAATCTTGTCCATGTAGAAATAGGTAGTCTGGACAGCCACTCATGTGCTCCTTCATTGACATCTTTGATTATTTGCATGGCATACCTGAAATTAGGACCACTGTATGCCCTAGCAGCCCTCCAAAAATTGATCTTCAAGCTAAGTCCTGGAAACTGTTGCCTAAAATTAACATAAACATGCCTTGCACAGTGCCTATTATACACATCAGGAAACACCATTGTGATTGCCTCTCCAAGACCCTTCTGCCTATCACACATAAAGGTCCATGGCTGACCTTCTTTACCTTCTCCAATCTGGTTTTTAAGCTGTTCAAAGAAGAAAACCCAACTTTCCTTTGTTTCACCTTCTACTACAGCAAATGCAACAGGAAACAAACCATTGTTTCCATCAAAGGCTACAGCAGATAACAACACACCACCATAGGTACCCTTTAAGTGACAGCCATCAAATCCAATCCATGGTCTACACCCCTTCATAAAACCATTTATCATAGCAGGAAATGTCACAAATACCCTCTTGAACAATGGACTACCTGTCAGGTTAGGTCTCTCATACTCTATGCCTATCACTGCAGCAGGATTAGTTCTTCTTACCATCTCTTTATATTTTGGCAGTAGGTTATAAGACTCAGCATGACCACCATCAATCTCATCCCTTGCTATCTGCCTAGCCCTATAAAGTTGCATTCTACTTGGTGTGACACCAAATTTCCTTAGCTCTGCAATCATGCCAGGGAATTTCATGTCTGGATTAGCTCTAAGAACATCCACCAACTTTTTGGCTATCCAAGGGGAGGTAGCCTCTGACTGCCTCTCTGATCTTACACATGCATGGTCAGGGTTAAGGTTTCTAATCATAAAAGTTACATCATCAGTACATACAGAGGCATGAATCCTCCAATTGCAACCCTCAGCAGCACAATGTGCAGTGACCCTAACCTTGTCACTTTTATCTCTCACTAAAGTAAAGCCCTCTTGAATTACAAAGTCTTTCAGAGCCCACCTAAATTCTGTGACATTCTCAAACAACATTCCATGTTCAAGCACAATTGGTTGCCCAGCCTGTCTAACAAAAGCCTTTCCTCTAACTGCATTAACTTCACCCTCTATACTAGACTCAGTTGAAAACTGTAGTTCGCAATCATCACTGCTCTTATAATCAGGCATGTCATCAAACACATCAGGGTCACTCCTCACTGGCTCTTCTTCATTATACTCTTCATCAATAGAAATTGATTCCTCAGACTCAACATTAAGGGTTTCTACATTTGGCGGATCACCAGTAGGAAGATTAACAATAGGGGGATCAACAGTAGATGGATTAACAACCATCTGAGGTACTGCCTCAACCCCAGTCACATACACGTCAATGACATCCTCTGTCTCATATACCTTAAACATGCTAATAACATCATGATCATCAACAAGCTGATAAAAGCTATTTTGTCCAGGTACTTTTATCTTCAAACCAAGTAACATATTGACATTACAAGGATCATCATGCAAAGCTAAGTCACACACATCTCTGAGCAAGTTACAATAAGAGTACCTCTCAGGATCAACATTGCCAATGTAGTATTCTGCATTTTTATAGTGGACTAGCAGATCGTGAATTACAGGGGCCATTTGGAACCTAAGTACGGAAAATAACAAAAAATTACTTCACTACCATTTCAAATACAAACAACACAGAGAACTCAGGTTTTGAAAGTAATTCAAAAAATGCCCAAAAATTCAATTTCTTACAAGGTTGCATATGCGAAAGTGGAAAATAATCCACAGAACCCATAAAGGCCTACACTATATACGTGACGGGGTCTCCAAAACTTGATTTTACATATTGATCGACACTATATTTTCAAAACAGAGCAAAAACTACAGAAACCTACAGTGATATGAAGTAGTTGGGAATCAGTAAGAAACTGATCGTAGGAGTTACTTACCTTTTTTGTTAGAATCAACCACGTCTCATGCGAGTTTCGTCTATGTTGCAACGGAGGAAGTAGGGTTTTTTTGGGTGAGGGAAGTCGAGGCGTGAGAAGTGAGGAAGACAGACAGAGCGGGGAAGAGAGAAGTTGGGTGGCCGTTGTGGGGATCAGTGCCCCTTCATATTTCCCTCTCATTTTCGTCTGAAGGGCAATCACGACTTTTCATCCCAAATTTTAACGCCGTTCGTATTCCGTCTGGTCAACGGACATAACTGATATAAACGAAAACATGTGTCCTCGGCTGTAATTTACCCCTAAACTGAGGGATATAACTGATATTACCCCTAACTTTTTTTCATTTGATGACTATCCTAGTATTTTTACAAATGTACTCTCATATGTGCATTTTTTTTATTTCATTGTTTAAGAAAAAATGTGTATGTGAATTTGATTTCCAAATACAACTTTATTTGAGTGTTAAAATCAAATTTGCTAACCAAATAGTAAAAATAAGTAAATTTAAAATAGAATCTATGTAGCAAATTTAAAATATAAAAATAAGTATAATAAATTTCCTAACGAAACAAAATGTTAGTTGCCTTGTCAGATATATTGGTTTTGATCGGAAGAGTACAAATCTAGTGAATTGATCACGGGAAAAATTGAGTGCATGTAGCATCGACCAGTTCTCTCTCCTTCTTCCTTCCAGACAATTTCCTGAAAATTGTCTCTTCTATCTCAACAAGGCAAGTCTGCTTCTGTCAGTATATTCTAGCCTTGTCCTTTTCCTTGTGAAAGACGTAAACACTACAATACCTGCTTTGGCAAGGACCTCCTGAGGTCTTTTAATGCAAATTCCCCTTTCAATGCAATCAGTCTTTGTTTGGATAAACAACTTC
>JAVXUO010002336.1:0-20000 GCA_033065855.1 Escallonia rubra | reverse complement strand
TTAACATTGTAAAATTTTCCGACTTACTTTTAGTTCGGGAAAGGGTGTAAGACACCTGGAAAGTTATTTTAAAGAATGAATTCAGGAACCTTAAAATCCCGTTTCAAAGCACTTTTGAGATTTTCTGATGGCAGGGGCATTTTGGTAATTCGCTGCCCGAGAGGGGTATTTTGGTAATTTTACAGTGTTAAGTTCTTCAAAGGACTTCTTAGTCCAGAAATGTAAGCAAAGCACCTAAACGGTTGTTTTAAGCTGATTTGGGGCGTTAGGGTGTTAATGAACCCCCGGGGGCATTTCGGTAATTTGCTGCTCATCGGGGGCTATTTTGGTAATTTTACATTACACAAATTTTCCGAATGACTTTTAAATAATTTTTATTCTTCTTTTATTTAATTCTATGACTTGTTGAGAATGATATAATTTTTATTTTTTAGATTTCAGTATAAATATGGATGCAGCTGGAGGAAATAATTTTTGTGAAGATTTTGATCCACCTTACTTGGGTCAAGTTTTTCAAAGACTGGACAAAGTTGAAGCATACTATAGAGCATATTCGAAAACGATAGGTTTCGGTATTAGAATTAAGACGACTAGAAAACGGACGAATACAGATCAAATTTATGGAAGACTATTAGAGTGTCATAGAGGAGCACCGCATGTACCCCCGGTTGTTCGGATCAGTGACGAAGGGCCATCAAGACAAAGAAAATGGGACACATTTCTGGGTACCGGCTGTAAGGCCCATGTGTATGCAGTACAACGGAAAAATAAAAACCATTGGGTTGTGACGGGAGTGGATTTGAGCCATAATCATCAGTTGATGACCCATAGTAAGATTGGTCAAATTCATCGGCACCGACAAATAGGCGCGGCACACAGGGAACTGATATTTACAATGGCCGAGGCTAAAATTCCACCTTCTAGAATGATGGGGGTTCTCTCAAGCCAGGCTGGGGGGATTGACAAGTTGAGTTTCAACGACGTAGACCTTCGAAATCAACTTCGTGCTAAGAGGAGAGAGTCTTTCGGTAATAGTGATTCTCAAGCTACACTTGATATCTTCAGGAGCCTTCAGAGTGAGAATTCTAGCTTTTTCTGCATATCCGACTGGATGACGAGATTCACATTAGTACTATATTTTGGGCGGATGCCCGTTCTAGAGCTGCTTACCAAAATTTTGGGGATGTTGTGGCGTTTGACACCACATACCGCACAAATAAGTACTCTATGCCTTTTGCTCCGTTCACCGGGGTGAACCACCACTATCAATCAATCTTGTTTGGCTTTGCCCTGCTCAGGGATGAGACGAAGGAGTCATTTACGTGGTTATTTGAAACGTGGCTTAAAGCAATGTATCATATTCCTCCAAAGACCATCATCACCGACCAAGATCTGGCAACGAAAAATGCAATCGCTAAGGTCCTGCCAGATGCTCACCATGGCCTGTGCACATGGCACATAAGCAACAAATATCCCGAATGGCTTCACAATGTATATGCCTACCATCCGACATTCAAGACTGACTTTAATACATGTGTGAAGAAATCGTTGACGGTAGACGTGTTCGAGGAGAGGTGGGCCAAGTTAATGGATGACTACTCTTTGCACAATCATGAATGGTTACAATCGTTGTATGAGATCAAGACACAGTGGGTCGGTGCCTACACGAAAAAGTTTTTTGCAGCCGGAATGACTACGACCTCGAGAAGCGAAGGTATGAATTCACTCTTCGATGGGTACGTAGGCCATTTTTCAAGTATAACTGAGTTCGTAGTAGAGATGCAGAAAGCCCTTGACAGGCAATTTTTCCTTGAGAGAGAAGCCGATGCGGCTACAGTTTACAGAGAAAGACAAATAGTAGTTTTTTCACCTTTGGAGGCTCATGCGACTCAAGTCTATACCAAGGAAATGTTTAGACAGTTTCAAGAGGAACTACTAAAGTCGAATCAATATAGCATGACAAAGTTACACGAGTATTCCACCAGGGACCTTAAGGTTTATGCTTTAACAAATGTGACGAATTTCGCCAATCCGTGCTCTTCGTCGGCTTCGAGGAATAGAAGACATTTTATCATAGCAGTTTGTATGGACACCGGGTTTGTTAATTGCAATTGTCAACTATTTGAGCATAAAGGTATACTTTGTCGACACGCGTTGAGGGTTTTTAGCGCCAAGAATGCTCGTGAAATCCCTCCAGAGTATATCTTGGATCGGTGGACGAAGGATACCAATAGAGTCCACGGTCACATTCCTTACGTGCCTAATGTTTCAGTTGATTTCGAGCAATCTGAGACGCTGCGATATAATCACCTTTGTAACATCATGCACGGTTTATCATTGGATGCAGCGTCAACATATGATGGGTACATGTATCAAGTTGAAGCAGCCGCACGGGATAAGGCTAAGCATGCATAGTTTAGGATGGCATTACCAGAAAGACAGGACCCTCGGACGACTCCAGCCGGTAGATTCAATCGAGCTTCATAGCTAGTCATTGACAGCACTAGCCTGCAACGTGAGGAGGACAACATTTTTTATCCAATTATTTCTCAAACAAAAGGGCGAAAACGAGCAATACGTATGAAGAATCCGATTGAAGAAGCAACGGGTCAAAAAAAATTGCGAAAGTGTGCGTTGTGTAATAAGATCACTGATCATGACAAGAGAAATCATTATAAAGTGCTAGACATCGAACCTGATAGTATGGTCGAGGAGGACGATGATGAGGAAGAGTGTTAGGGTTAATGTTTCAATTGTATAAATTGAACTTTTATAATGTTTATATTTGTAATTTGGTTTGTGAAATCTATAATTTGTGATTTGGTTTGTGGATTATTGATATTTTTGGAAGAGCCTATTCGGCACACTTTAGGCCCAATGCTTAGGTTGCGAAAAAAGTTGTAATTTTTTTGTCACTTTTTTTTTGCTCATTGCACCTTAGGCATGCTAGTTAGCCCATTTCTATGAATTTCGGCGAAAAATGAGACAAATTATTTTTTGGGTTTTCCTATGACGCACCTATTCGCGCACACTTTAGCGCCCAATTGTTAGCTTGCGAAAAAAGTTGTAATTTTTTTTTCACTTTTTTTTTTGCTCATTGCACCTGAGGCACCCTAGTTAGCCCATTTCTATGAATTTTTACGAAAAACGAGACAAATTATTTTTTGGGTTTTCCTACGACGCGCCTATTCGCTCATACTTTAGCGCCCAATTGTTAGGTTGCAAAAAAAGTTGTAATTTTTTTTTGTCACTTTTTTTTCGCTCATTGCACCTGAGGCACACTAGTTAGCCAATTTCTATGAATTTTGGCGAAAAAAGAGACAAATTATTTTTTGGGTTTTCCTACGATGCGCCTATTCGGGCACACTTTGACGCCCAATGCTTAGCTTGCGTAAAATGTTGTAATTTTTTTTGTCACTTTTTTTTCGCTCATTGCACCTGAGGCACGCTAGTTAGCCCATTTCTATGAATTTCGGCGAAAAATAAGACAAATTATTTTTTGGGTTTTCCTACGACGTGCCTATTCGCGCACACTTTAGCGCCCCAATTGTTAGGTTGCAAAAAAAGTTGTACTTTTTTTTTGTCACTTTTTTTTTGTTTATTGCACCTTAGGCACGCTAGTTAGCCCATTTCTATGAATTTCGGCAAAAAACGAGACAAATTAATTTTTGGGGTTTCCTACGACGCGCTTATTCGTGCGCACTTTAGGCATGCTATTTTTTTCACGTTTTTTTTGCTCATTACACCTTAGGCACGCTAGTTAGCCAATTATCCAAAATAATTCTAAAGTAATAAAAGGCTAATTCAATTTGAAACCTTAATATCCAAAATCCAACAATAGTAATAATAATCCATACGAACGTCAACTACATCTTAGGGGAATGGTAAGGAAGGCGTCTAGCTACACCATTTTTCAGCTCCCAGGCTATCCGATATCTAAACGTCAATGCATCCCTTCGAGACCACGACGTATATTCGAGCACATCCGAGCGAGCTATGTAGTCCATGTACTTGACGACGTAAATCCCGCAATCATGACTGTTATATTGCTTTGGGCGATTTTGTATCATCACGACCGTCCAAGGCTCTATCATTGTTTTGCTCGTGATGGCTTCCCCCTTAAAATGTCGGCACACTAGTGGAATGATAGTAGTTTGCATCCAACAGTAAAAAAGGTTATCAAGCCTACATAACAAGAAGAATAAACTATGAGCGAAGGTCAAGAAATATAAACTAACCACCGCATTGATGTACGTGGAGTACATCTCCGCCAGCTGCCGACCAGGTTCGTCTTCCCTTAGGCTATCGTATATGTGGACCGTTTTGTTCGCTAGATGGAGAACTAATAGGAAGAAGTGGCACCCGTGAAGACAAGGTATCATGATTAGGTTTGCCTCAGATGCGTGACATTGATAGACGGAGTTCAAGTAGGCAAGCACGTTTGCAGACGGTCGCCATTCACCCTTGCTTGTCCCTCGCATCCTCCTCCATGCTGTGAAGTCCTTCATGTTATTCACCAAGAGGGTGACTAGAAAAGAGGGATACATGTTGAGCTTGAGAGTTTGGGAGGGGTTATTACTTAGCTCTCTAACACGGAGTATAACTATGTAAGCGTCCATGACCCAGTTCGAAATATCTGTGTCCGGCGCCAACAGTCTCATATTAGAGTGACTTACGACTCCCAAAATAGGAAAGTCTATTGAATCGATTGGCTCATGCCCGAAGTAGTGCCGGTCGATCCACTCCCGTTTCACCGGACTCAATGGCTTCGTCGGTTGTCCTTTATCCGACCGGATGCTTGGGCGCGACGCCTGGAATCCTACTTCACTCAGGGGTTGGGAGTCGTACGCGTCAGGAGGCAAGCGAGTAGACGGTTCCCACACCTGACTGTGGGGTTGAGAGTCGTACGCGTCAGGAGGTAAGCGACTAGACGGCTCCCCTTGGTAACCCCGGTACACAACACTAAAGTTGTGAAGATCAGTCTTGTACCTCTCAATGGAGCTCTTTAGACTGTCAGGAGCATGCGCGACATACCAGTCAAACCGCTCCAGCTGCTTGAACACCACAGTGCCCTGGTCAACCTAAAAAACATGCATAGAAAAATCACTGTCATCATTTCATGCATGGTCGATAAGGTGCGCAAATAAAAATTGAAACAACAGTAGCATGACTTACAATGTTCAATGCCCAGAACTGGTCATAGACCTCACGTGGCGCATACGATGGCTGCCTCACATGGGAAGGGCGATTCACCCTCGTGGGCGTCACGTTGAGAAACCATTGAAGGTACTTCTCGATACTGCTGCCGTCATCCTTGAGTGATACAAGGCTACCGTATATTTCCAGCCAAGTATTCCACTGTTGCACTTCGTCGCTCAACAAATTCAAGGCATCAGGCACCTCAAATTTCGGCCCTCGACCACTCCTGTATGGCCGCATGTCTACAGCGGGTTTTGGGATCCCTTGTAGACAGCCAGCTTGCTTCATAGCTGGATCGGGCATCTGAAACTCACATTCGAAGTGAATAATTGGCACCCGAACCAAACCTGCCAGTACGTACGACACCAGAAGTTGCCAACACCACTCATCCAACCGATGCATCACCTTGCCATATGGCTGCCACGTCACCTGGGATGCATCCAGGATCTCTAGTTCCCCCCGATGGAATGGTAGATGGTGGTGAGGGTTTACCCGTCTCTTTCGGTTAGTCGTAGGCCCTCAGGCCCACACCCTAGGCCACATCTCATCGGAATATTCCCGCGGTTGTGGACGACCCGTGGGTAGCCTCTCGTAAGACCAATCCTGTGAATGCAAACATTATATGGAATTAGTAATTAATCATGAATATATTGACACGTCAAAACAAGAATATAAATGCTCATACCTGTAATAGAGTCAGGCATGCGGCAATAGACTTGGCACCCAATCTCGTAGCCTTATGCAGTGCTCAATATAGGTGCGCAAGAACGGTTGAACCCCACGAATACGAGTATACCTCCTCAAGATCCTCCAAGAACACCATATACTTCGGATGCACTGTATTTTTTGAATGCGTCGGAAATAATATAGCTCCAATAATGTACAGAAGGAATGCCTTCGTATACGTCACGAAATCATGATGAGTGTATTTATCCGGTAGCATGCCGTACTGCTCTCTCAGCCATTTAAGTTTGACGCCATTTTTTGTAAGAGCTTTCTTCGGAATTCCCGAAAAATACTGCCTAGCCATATTCTTTATGGATGCAGACGTTTTGCTACTAGTAATGGGTCTGCTGTGACATGGGATTCCAAGTATAAATCCGACGTCCTCTAATGTAACTGTCATTTCACCAAACATGAAGTGAAATGAGTTCGTCTCGCTCCTCCATCGTTCAACTAGAGCGGATATAAGGCAATCGTCGTGTCGAGACCAAATCCCGCAATCGGTGAACATAGATAAATTTTGACGGTGTAATAGTTGTATTTGTTCCTCGTTCAGTACCCACGCTTCGAGGTGACGTGTGCTTTGAATTGTTTCCAAAACACCCCTATCGACACCGTCAAATACGTACCTTGCGACGTGGTCATCGTCATCGTATAGGATTGATTTATCATGAGGCCCGGGGTTGAAATTCATATCTCTAAGAACAAAATATAATCTTAAACCAACTTAGAGTTCATAATATTTACATTCCAAAAATATAACTGGATCTTAAACCTAGCTTACCAACGCGTTAGCAATAGTCATTATCTCATTATTTCAACGTATTAAAACAATTCCTCACTTCCCACCACTCCGAACGCTTAATTACTCTAGTTCCCTAAAATTTAGAGCCAACGTCGCACTTTCCAATATACCCCCCGATGGCCGCTACACCACCAACACCACAAAATTAGTTTAAAACCACTTTTAAAATGTATTACGTCAATTATATACCAAATATTTCGTCATGGTATTTTAAGGGGGAAAGTTTCCAAAACACCCCCAACTTATGCAAAATACCCCCTGACAGCCATCGCTCCAACAAACATCTCAGAACAACTAGAAAAAATAACTTTGCGGGTGTCTTACACCCCTTCCCGAACTAAAAGTCATTCGGAAAATTTTACAATGTTAAATTACCAAAATACCCCCGCTAAGCGACAAATTATCGAAATGGCCCCGGGGGTTCATTATCACCCTAATGCCCCAAATCATCTTCAAAACAACCTTTCAGGTGTTTTACAATCATTTATGGACTAAAAAGTCATTTGAAAAACTTTACCGGGAAAATTACCAAAATACCCCTCTTGGGGTGACAAATTACCAAAATGCCCCATGGCTTAAAAAAATCTCAAAATCTCCAAAGACGCTAGTTAAAATTCTATTTTAAGCTTCCTAAATTTATTCTTCATCTGAAAAGTATTTTACAAAAGTTTCGCCCAAAAATCCCGAACCGGTGTCCGGATCGAGCGCTTAAAAGCCCGTTCGGCCAAACAAATAGCTAACGACTTCGGAATGGCCCGAATTCCTGGGAAATGGAACTTCCCAATATCCTAGGGTTCTCATAAAATTTTCGCGCGAAAGCGCACTAGCTTGATATTTTAAATTATACTGCAAAGTTACAAGGTTATGCGTATTAGTTAACCCTTTTCTAGTCTTTGGAAAAATCTGAAATTTTTCCCTGATATAGATCTTCAAAAAATAACTAGGGTCTCTTTTTTGTACTTTGGAAAAATCTAGATCTAGCTATGTTTTATAAATTCGTGAAAAACTGTCTAATTAAGTTTTCACCTTTAGCGATAATCACGCCCCGCAATCAGCTTCAAAACAACATTTCATGTGTTTTACTTACATTTCTGGACTAAAAAGTCCTTTGAAAAACTTTACCGATTAAATTACCAAAACACTCCTCTCAGAAAATCTCAAAAGTGCTTTAAAATACTATTTTAAGCTTCCTGAAATCATTCTTGATCTAAAAAGTATTTTACGGATTTTTTGCCCAAAAATCTCAAATCGGTGACCGGATCGAGCGCTTAAAAGGCCATTCGGCCAAAAAAATAGCTAACGACTTCGGAATGGCCCAAATTCCTGGGAGAGGGAACTTCCCAACATCCTAGGTTCTCATAAAAGTTTTGCGTGAAATCGCGCTAGCTTGATATTTTAAATTACACTGCAAAGTTACAAGATTGCGCGTATCAGTTAGCCCCTTTCCAGTCTTTGGAAAAATTTGAGATTTTTCTATGATATAGATCTTTTAAAAATAAGTAGGGTCTCCTTTTTGCACTTTGGCAAAATCTAGCTCTAGCTATGTTTTATAAATTCGTGAAAAATTGTCTAATTAAGTTTTCACATTTAGCGACAATTACGTTTCGTATTCACACTAAAAAAAATAACATTTAGACCCTACTTATTTTTAAGAAGTCCTTTGAAAAACTTTGCCGAGAAAATTACCAAAACACCCCTCTTGGGGTGGCAAATTACCAAAATGCCCCCTGGCTTCAGAAAATCTCAAAAGTGCTTTAAAATGATATTTTAAGCTTCCTGAAATCATTCTTGATCTAAAAAGTATTTTATAAAAGTTTCGCCCAAAAATCCCGAACCGATGTCCGGATCGTGCGCTTAAAAGCCCGTTAGGCCAAAAAAATAGGTAACGGCTTCGAAATGGCCCGAATTGCTGGGAAATGGAACTTCCCAACATCCTAGGGTTCTCATAAAAGTTTCGCGTGAAATCGCGCTAGCTTGATATTTTAAATTACACTGCAAAGTTACAAGGTTACGCGTATTAGTTAATCCCTTTCCAATCTTTGGAAAAATCTGAAATTTTTTCCTGATACATATCTTTTAAAAATAAGTAGGGTCTCTTTTTTGCACTTTCGCAAAATCTAGCTTTAGCTATGTTTATAAATTCGTGAAAAACTGTCTAATTAAGTTTTCACCTTTAGCGAAAATTACGTTTCGTATTCACACTAAAAAAACAACATTTCAGGTGTTTTAATTACATTTTTGGACTAAGAAGTCCTTTGAAAAACTTTGCTGGGAAAATTACCAAAACACCCCTCTCGGGATGGCAAATTACCAAAATGCCCCCTGGCTTCAAAAAATCTCAAAAGTGCTTTAAAATACTATTTTAAGCTTCCTAAAATCATTCTTGATCTAAAAAGTATTTTACAAAAGTTTCGCCCAAAAATCCGAAATCGTTGTCCGGATCGAGCGCTTAAAAGCCTGTTCGGCCAAAAAAATAGCTAACGACTTTGGAATGGCCCGAATTCCTGGGAAATGGAACTTCCCAACATCCTAGGATTCTCATAAAAGTTTCGCGCGAAATCGCGCTAGCTTGATATTTTAAATTACACTGCAAATTTACAAGGTTGCGCGTATAAGTTAACCCCTTTCCAGTCTTTGGAAAAATCTGAAATTTTTCCCTGATACAGATCTTTTAAAAATAACTAGGATCTTTTTTTTGGACTTTGGCAAAATCTAGCTCTAGCTTTTTTTTTTTTTAAATTCGTGAAAAACTGTCTAACTAAGTTTTCACCTTTAGCGACAATTACGTTTCGTATTCACATTAAACACACATAACCCAAAAGCTAGTTCAATTTTTAAACTCTAAAAAACACGAATTTGAGATTATGGTAAGAACAATGTAAGCATAACACAATTTAAAGAATCTACTGGTAAGAACAATTATGGTAAGAACAATTTGAAATTAACAATGAATTATAAGAAAATTCGAAATACTTACTTGTTTTAAACTTGATATATTTTAATCTTTTAGCGGTTATCCACCGATTTTTGCCCATAGAATATTTTTGTTTATGTTATCGTGAAGATTATGCAGATAATCTTTGGAGTATGAAGAAGATGGAAGAAAGAGTTGAGAAAGATGATGTAGAATGAAAGAGAGGGTTCTGCCCAGAAAGAATTGGGGAGAACGGATTATAAAGAGAGAAAAGCGAGGGAAAGAGCAGAAAGAAGACCCGTGAGTCTGAACATCACAGACTCATGGGTTTTCTTTCTCTCTTTCTCTTTCTCTATTCGTGGGGGCAAGCAGGGAGAAGCCAAGTGTCGTGCTGGGGGCCAATTTTTATGGGGAGAAGCCAAGTGTCGTTGGGAGGGGGGCTATTGCTTGGATGGGGGGGGGGAAGTGTTGTTGGGGGTGGGGGACACGAAGAAAAAAGTGGAAGGCCACGCACAAGAAACAAAAAAGTACACGCAAAATAAAACAAGAAAAATAAAACAAGAAAGGAAAACAAAAAAAAAGGAACCGGAGGTGGGGGTGGGGACCCACGGGAACCGGAGGGTGGGGGAGAAAGGGAACCGCAAGTCCTTGTTGCGGTTTGGGGAGGGTGGGGCCACGGAAAAAAAGAAAAAAAGGTGAACCGCAACTTCTTGTTGCGGTTTGGGGAGGTTGGGGCCGCGGAGGGAGTGAAAAGTGAAAAGAAAAGAAAGAAAAAAGGAAAGAAGAAAAAAAGGTGAACCGCAACTTCTTGTTGCGATTTGGGTGCGGTTTGGAGAGGGTGGGGCCGCAGAAGGAATGAAAAGTGAAATGAAAAGAAAGAAAAAAGGAAAGAAGAAAAAAAGGTGAACCGCAACTTCTTGTCCCGGTTTGGGGAGGGTAGGGCCGCAGAGTGAAAAGTGAAAAGAAAAGAAAGAAAAAAAAGGAAGGGGGGTGGGGGGTGGGAAAGAGAAAAGGGAAGGGGGTGGGGTGGGGGCCCACGGAAAAAGAAAAAAAGGGGAACCGCAACAAGGAGTTACGGTTTGGGGAGGGGGTGGGGCCGCGAGGAAAAAAGAAAAGAAAGAAAAAAGGGAAGGGGGAAGGGGGGGGGGGCCCACGGAAAAAAGAAACAAAAAGGTTGGGGGTGGTGGGGCTTTCACAAAGAATCATGATTGCAAACTGCAACAAATTGTTGCGGTTTAGTGGATATTATCCACTAGTGGATGGGGATCGGCCCCCATATATATATATATATATATATATATATACACATATAGGGCCCCGATATATATCAACCGGTGGATAATATCCACCAGACCGCACCCCCTATGTGCGGTTTGCATAATTAAATTTTTTTTTACACCCACCCACCCACCCACCCCCCAACCGTCCGGCATGCGGTCCCCCTTCCTGCCACGTGGCAGCCGGCGGTCTCCGGTCCCCCTTCCTGCCTGCCACGTGGCAGGGGTCCCCAGTCCCCCTTCCTACCTGCCACGTGGCACCCCCCTCCGGTCCCCCCCCCCCCCGAAATCCGCAACACCATTTTGCGGCCCCCCCCATTTTGCGGCCCCCCTGCCACGTGCCCCGGTTCCCCGTTCTTTTTTCGACGTTTCTCTGCTTTCTTTCATCTCTCTTTCAGATTTTTTTCCTCTTTATAAACCCTTCTCCCCGAACCATTTCTTCCACTCCCCATCATCTTTATCAACACACTTCATACTCCATATCTCACTTACAAAAAATTTTACGCTAGAAGATCGGTGGATTTTTCTTGAGCAATATATCAAGTTAAAACAAGTAAGTATTTTGAATTTTCTTATAATTCAATGTTAATTTCAAATTGTTCTTATCAATGATTTGTTTAAATTGTGTTTAGCTTAAATTGTTCTTAACATAGTCTAAAATTCGTGTTTTTTGAGAGTTTGAAATTAGGGATTGAACTAGCGTTTATTGGCGAATATTCATTCGAAGTAAAAAAAAAGTCATTTTTTAGGGCGTCAAAATTTGGATTTTTCACGAATTTATAAAAAATAGCTAGAGCTAGATTTTGCCAAAGTACAAAAAAGAGACCCTAGTTATTTTAAAAATATGTATATTAGGAAAAACTTTCAAATTTTTCCTTGGACTGGAAAGGGGTCAACTGATACGGGGAACCTTGTAACTTTGCAGTGTAATTTAAAATATCAAACTGTCGCGACTTTGCGCGAAAATTTTATGAGAACCCTAGGGAGGTTGGGAAGTTCCGTTTCCCCGGAATTTGCACCATTCCGATGTCGTTAGCTATTTTTTTGGCCCAAGGGGCTTTTAAGCGCTCGATCCGGATACCGGTTCTGAATTTTTGGGCGAAACTTTTGTAAAATACTTTTTAGATCAAGAATGAATTCAGGAAGCTTAAAATAGCATTTCAAAGCACTTTTGAGATTTACCGATGCCAGGGGGGATTTCGGTAATTTGCCACCCTTAGGGGGTATTTTGCTAATTCTACACCGTTAAGTCTACAATGACTATAATTTCCAGAAAGTTAAGTCAAACACCTGAAAGTTGTGCGAAAATATAGCATGACAAAGTTGCGCGACAATATTGCATGATATTGAACCCCCGGGGGTGTTTCGATAATTCGCTACCCATCGGGGGCATTTCGGTAATTTTCCTGTCAAAATTTTCCGAATGGCCTTTAGTTCGGGAATGGGTGTAAGACACCCGAAAAGTTATTTTAAAGTTGTTCTGAGATGTTTCCATAGGCTGGAAAGGGATCAACTGATACGGGGAACCTCGTAACTTTGCAATGTAATTTAAAATATCAAGCTAGCGCGATTTCACGCAAAAATTTTATGAGAACCCTAGGATGTTTGGAAGTTTCGTTTCCCCGGAATTTGCGCCATTCCGATATCGTTAGCTATTTTTTTTGGCCGAACGGGCTTTTAAGCGCTCGATCCAGACACCGGGTCGGGATTTTTGGGCGAAAAATCCCGAAAAATACTTTTTAGATCAAGAATGGATTCAGGAAGCTTAAAATAGCATTTCAAATCACTTTTGAGATTTTTCGATGCCAGGGGGCATTTCGGTAATTTGCCACCCCGATAGGGGTGTTTTGGTAATTCTACAATGTTAAGTTTTCCAAACGACTTTTTTGTCCAGAAACCTAAGTAAAACACCTGAAAGGCTGTTTTGAAGCTGATTTGGGGTTCGAAGTGGGTGATAATGAACCCCCGGGGGCATTTTGGTTATTTGTCGCTCATCAGGGGTATTTTGGTAATTTTCCTGTCAAAAGTTTCCACACAACTGCAGGAAATAATTTTTATACATATTTTATTTAATTCTATGACTTGTTGAGAATGATATAATTTTTATTTTTTAGATTTCAGTATAAATATGGATGCAACTGGAGGAAATATTTTTTGTGAAGATTCTGATCCACCTTACTTGGGTCAAGTTTATCAAACACTGGATGAAGTTGAAGCATACTATAGAGTATATTCGAAAATGATAGATTTCAGTATTAGAATTAAGACGACTAGAAAACGGGCCAATACAGATCAAATTTGTGGAAGACTATTTGAGTGTCATAGAGGAGCCCCGCATGTACCCCCGGTTGTTCGGATCAGTGACGAAGGGCCATCAAGACAAAGAAGACGGGACACATTTCCGGGTACCGGTTGCAAGGCCTATGTGTATGCAGTACACCAGAAAAATGAAAATCATTGGGTTGTGACGGGAGTGGAGTTGAGCCATAACTATCAGTTGATGACCCCTAGTAAGATTGGTCAAATTCATCAGCACCGAGAAATAAGCGCGGCACACAGAGAACTGATTTTTACAATGGCCGAGGCTAAAGTTCAACCTTCTAAAATGATGGGGGTTTTCTCAAGCCAGGCTGGGGGGGTTGACAAGTTGAGCTTCAACGAAGTTGACCTCCGAAATGAAATTCGTGCTCAGAGGAGAGAGCCTTCCTATAGGAGTGATTCTCAAGTTACACTTGATATCTTCAGGCACCTTCAGAGTGAGAATTCTGGCTTTTTCTATAGTCTCCAACTGGATGATGAGAACCGCATTACTAATATATTTTGGTCGGATGCCCATTCTAGAGCTGCTTACCAAAATTTTGGCGATGTTGTGACATTTGACACCACATACCGCACAAATAAGTACTCTATGCCTTTTGCGCCGTTCACCGGGGTGAACCACCACTATCAGTTAATCTTGTTTGGCTTTGCCCTGCTTAGGGATGAGACAAAGGAGTCATTTACGTGGTTATTTGAAACGTGGCTTGAAACAATGTATCATATTCCTCCAAAGACCATCATCACCGACCAAGATCTGGCAATGAAAAATGCAATCGCTAAGGTCCTTCCAGATACTCACCACGGCCTGTGCACATGGCACATAAGCAACAAATATCCCGAACGGCTTCACAATGTATATGCAAACCATCCGACATTTAAGAGTGACTTTAATACATGTGTGAAGAAATCGTTGACGGTAGACGTGTTCGAGGAGAGGTGGGCCAAGTTTATGGATGACTACGATTTGCACAGTCATGAATGGCTGCAAGCGTTGTATGAGATCAGTACACAGTGGATCGGTGCCTACACCAAAAATTTTTTTGCAGCCGGAATGACTACGACCTCGAGAAGCGAAGCTATGAATTCATTCTTTGATGGGTACGTACACTCTTCTTCAAGTTTAAGAGATTTCGTACTAGAGATGCAGAAAGCCCTTGACAGGCAATTTCACCTTGAGAGAGAAGCCGACGCAGCTACAGTTTACAGAGAAAGACAAATATTAGTTTTTTCACCTTTGGAGGCTCATGCGGCTCAAGTCTATACCAAGGAAATGTTTAGACAGTTTCAGGATGAACTACTAAAGTCGAATCAATATAGCATGACAAAGTTGCACGAGCTATGCAACATATATCTCAAGGTTTATGCTTTGACAAATGTGACGAATTTCGCCAATCCGTGCTCTTCGTCGGCTCCGAAGAACATAAGACATTTTACCGTAATAGTGTGTATGGAGACCGGGGGTGTTAGTTGCATCCGTCAATTGTTTGAGCATAAAGGTATACTCTGTAGACACGCGTTGAGGTTTTTTAGCGCCAAGAATGCTCGTGAAATCCCTCCAGAGTATATCTTGGATCGGTGGACGAAGGAAGCCAATAGAGTCCACGGTCACATTCCTTACGTGCCCAATGTTTCAGTCGATTTCGAGCAATCTGAGACGCTGCGATATAATCACCTTTGTAACATCATGCACGGTTTACCAATGGATGCAGCGTCAACATTTGATGGGTACATGTATCAAGTTGAAGCAGCCGCACGGGATAAGGCTAAGCATGCACAGTTTAGGATGGCATTACCAGAAAGCCGGGACCCTCGGACGACTCCAGCCGGTAGATTCAATCGAGCTTCACAGCCAGTCATTGACAGCACTAGCCTGCAAGGTGAGGAGGATGACATTTTTGATCCAATTATTTCTCAAACAAAAGGGCGAAAACGAGCAATACGTATGAAGAATCCGATTGAAGAAGCAACGAGTCAAAAAAAATTGCGAAAGTGTGCGTTGTGTAATAAGATGACTGACCATGACAAGAGAAATCATTATAAAGTGCGAGGTATCGAACCTGGCAGTGTGGTCGAGGAGGATGATGATGAGGAAGAGTGTTAGGATTAATGTTTCAGTTGTATAAATTGAAGTTTTATAATGTTTATATTTGTGATTTGGTTTGTGAAATCTTTAATTTGTGATTTGGTTTGTGGATTATTGATACTTTTGGAAGGGCCTATTCGGGCTTACTTTAGGGCTCAATGCTTAGCTTGCGCAAAAAGTTGTAATTTTTTTTGTCACTTTTTTTTTCGCTCATTGCACCTCAGGCACGCTAGTTAGTCAATTTCTATGAATTTCGGCGAAAAACGAGACAAATTATTTTTTGGGTTTTCCTACGACGCCCCTATTCGCGCACACTTTAGGGCCTAATTCTTAGCTTCCGAAAAAAGTTATAATTTTTTTGTCACTTTTTTTTTTCGCTCATTGCACCTCAGGCACGCTAGTTAGCCCATTTCTATGAAATTCGGCAAAAAACGAGACAAATTATTTTTTGAGTTTCCTACGACGCCCCTATTCGCGCACACTTTAGGGCCCAATTCTTAGCTTGCGAAAAATGTTGTAATTTTTTTTGTCACTTTTTTTTCGCTCATTGCACCTCAGGCACGCTAGTTAGCCCATTTCTATGAATTTCGGCGAAAAACAAGACAAATTATTTTTTGGGTTTTCCTACGACGCCCCTATTCGCACACACTTTAGGGCCCAATTATTAGCTTGCGAAAAATCTTGTAATTGTTTTTGTCACTTTTTGTTCGCTCATTGCACCTCAGGCACGCTAGTTAGCCACAAATTATTTTTTGGGTTTTCCTACGACGCCCCTATTCGCGTACACTTTAGGGCTCAATTCTTAGCTTGCGAAAAATGTTGTAATTTTTTTGTCACTTTTTTTGCCTCATTGCACCTCAGGCACGCTAGTTAGCCCATTTCTATGAATTTCGGCGAAAAACGAGACAAATTATTTTTTGGGTTTTCCTACGACGCCCCTATTCGTGCACACTTTAGGGCCCAATTCTTAGCTTGCGAAAAATCTTGTAATTTTTTTTTGTCACTTTTTTTTTGCTCATTGCACCTCAGGCACGCTAGTTAGCCAATTTCTATGAATTTCGGCGAAAAACGAGACAAATTATTTTTTGGATTTTCCTATGACGCCCCTATTCGCGCACACTACCCTTATGCACGCTACTTATTTCTATGAATTTTGGCGAAAAGCGAGACACGTAATTTTTCGAATGCGTCATATGAAAGGTATATTCGCGCACATTTTAGCGCCAAATTCATAGCATGCGAAAAATTATGTACATTTCTTTTTTGTGCAGTTTTTTGTAACATCATTGCACCTTAGCCACACTAGTCAGGATAATGGTAATGAAGGCGTCTAGCTTCATTCTTTTTCAGCTCCCAGGCTATCCTATACCTAAACGTCAAGGCATCCTTCCTAGTCCACGAGGAGTGTTTGAGCACTTCCGAGCGAGCAATGTAGTCCATGTACTTGAGGACGTAAATCCCGCAATCGTGACCGTTATATTGCTTTGGTCGGTCCTTTATCATCACGACCGTCCAAGGGTCCCCCGGTGGCCGTTCGCACGCTAGCGAGAGGACAGTAGTCTGCATCCAACAATAAAAACGAGAATCAAGCCTATGTAACAAGAAGAATATACTATGAGCCAAGGTCAAAAAATAAAAACTAACCACTAAAGTGATGTACTCGCTGTACATCTGTGCCAGCAGCTGTCCAGGATCGTCCTCCCTTAGGCTATCGTATATGTGAACCGTTCTGTTCGCTGGATGGAGAACTAATAGGAACCAGTGGTTTGCATGATGACAAGGTATCATGATAAGGTTCGCATCAGCAGCGTGACATTGATAGTTTGCGTTCATCATGCCTAACACGTTTCTACCTGGTTTCCACTTACCCCTGCCGCCCCCTCGCCTCCTCCATTCTGTGAATTCCCTCACCGTTAATTCCACAAAATGAGTGGGATACATGTTAAGCTTCAAATATTCAGAACGGTTAAAATGTTGCTCTCTAATCCGGAGCAGATCTATGTAAGCGTTCATGACAAAATTTGAAATATCTGTCTCCGGCGCCAACGTTCTGATATCCTCATGACCTAGGAATGTCGCAAGAGGAAAGTCTGTTGAATCGACAGACTCATGCCCGAAGTAGTGCCGGTCGATCCAACCCATCTTGTCCGGCCTCAATGGCTTCGTCGCTTGTCCTTTGTCCGACCGGATGCTTGGGCGCGAGGCCTGGATTCCTACTTGGGGAACCTGACTCTGGCGCTGAGAGTCGTACGCGTCAGGAGGCAAGCGACTGGACGGCTCCCAGAATTCATAGCTCTGCGGCGAAGACGCGTAAGAAGGAAAGTTACTAGACGGCTCCCCCAGGCCCTGACTCTGGGGCGGAGAGTTTTACGCGTCAGGCATTGAGCGACTGGACGACTCCCCTAGGTAACCCCGGTACGCAACACTGAAGTTGTGAAGATCAGTCTTGTACCTCTCAATGGACCTCTTGAGACTGACGGGAGCCTGCGCGACAAACCAGTCAAACGACTCCAGCTGCTTGAACACCTCAGTGCCCTGGTCAACCTAAAAAACATGCATAAACAAAATCACCGTCATCATTTCAGGCATTGTCGATAAGGTGCGCAAATAAATATTGAAACAACACTAGGGTGACTTACAATGTTCAATGCCCAGAACTGGTCATAGAAATCACGTGGCGCATACGATGTCTTCGTCGGCTGGGAAGGGCGATTCACCCTCGTGCGCGTCACCATGAGAAACCATTGCAGGTACTCCTCAAGACTGGTGCCGTCGTGCTTGAGCGATACAAGGCTACCATACGTTTCTTGCCAAGTATTCCACTGTTCCACCTCGTCGCTCAATAAATTCAAGGCATCAGGCACCTCGAATTTCGGCCATCGAACACTCCTGTATGGCCGCATGTCTACAGGGGGTTTTGGTATCCCTTGTAGACAGCCAGCTTGCTTCATGGCTCGATCGGGCATCTGAAACTCACATACTTCGAAGTGAATAAGCGGCACCCGAACCAAACCTGCCAGCACGTACGATACCGGAAGTTGCCAACAATATCATCTAACTGATGCATCACCTTGCCATATGGTTGCCACGTCACCTGGGGTGCATCCAGCATATCTAGTTCCCCCGATAGAACTGTAGATGGTGGTGAGGGTTTACCCGTCTCTTCCGGTTGGTCTCCGGCCCCCAGGCCCACACCCTAGGCCACGTCGCATCGGAATATTCCCGCGGTTGTGGACGTCCCGTGGGTAGCCTCTCGTAAGACCAAACCTGTGAATGCAAACATTATATGGAATTAGTAATTAATCACGAATACTTTGACACGTCAAAACAAGAATATAAATGCTCATACCTGTAATAGAGTCAGGCAGGCGGCAATAGACTTGGCATCCAATCTCGTAGCCTTATGCAGTGCTCGATATAGGTGCGCAAGAACAGCTGAACCCCACGAATACGAGTATACCTCCTCAAGATCCTCCAAGAACACCATATACTTCGGATGCACGGTGTTTTTCGAATGCGTCGGAAGTAATATGGCTCCAATAATATACAGAAGGAATGCCTTCGTATACGTCACGAAATCATGACGGAGTGTATTCATCCGGTGGCACGCCGTACTGCTCTCTCAGCCATTTAAGTTTTATGCCATTAGACGTAAGAGCTTCCCTCGGGATTCCCGGGAAATACTGCCTAGCCATCTTCGATACGGATGCAGACGTTTTGCTCCAAGTAATGGGTTTGCCGTGACATGGGATTCCAAGTATAAATCCGACGTCCTCTAATGTAATAGTCATTTCACCAAACCGGAAGTGAAATGAGTTCGTCTCGCCCCTCCATCGTTCAACTAGAGCGGATATAAGGCAATCGTCATGCCGAGACAAAATCCCGGGATCGGTGAACATGGCCAAATTTTGACGGTGTAATAGTTGTATTTGTTCCTCGTTCAGTACCCACTCTTCGAGGTGAGTTGTGCTTTGAATTGTTTCCAAAACACCCCTATCGACACCGTCAAATACGTACCTCGCGACGTGGTCATCGTCATCGTATAGGATTGATGTATCATGAGGTCCGGGGTTGAAATCCATATCTCTAAGAACAAAATATAATCGTAAACCAACTTAACGTCCATAATATTTACATTCCAAAAATATAACCGGATCTTAAACCTAGCTTACCAACATGTTAGCAATAGTCATTATCTCATTATTTAAATGTATTAAAACAATTCCTCACTTCCCACCACTCCGAACGCTTAATTACTCTATTTCCCTAAAATTTAGAGCCAACGTGGCAATTTACCAATATACCCCCCGATGGCCGCTACACCGCCAACACCACAAAATCGCTTTAAAACCACTTTTTAAATGTATTTCTATCAATTATATACCAAATATTTCCTCAGGGTATTTTAAGGGGAGAGTTACCCAAAACACATCCAACATATGCAAAATACCCCCTAAAAGGCAACGCCCCAACAAACATCTCAGAACGGCTGGAAAAAATAACTTTCTGGGTGTCTTACACCCTTTCCAAGAAACTAAAAGTAAGTCGGCAAAATTTACAATGTTAAATTACCAAAATACCCTCGTTGAGCGCCAAATTACACGAGATGCCCCCGGGGCATCATTATCACCCTAACGCCCCGCAATCAGCTTAAGAACAATGTTTCAGGTGTTTTACTTA